>JAAXYA010000210.1:0-10269 GCA_013305525.1 Aspergillus quadrilineatus
CTATCCGCACTAGCATAATTCTCGCTAGATTAACCCAATCTAGCCTGACACATGATGCATAATTTGCTGATTAAGATCAGTAATATATGCCTGTTCTGGCCGTGACAAGCTTGTTAGTACTATACAGTGTTTCTGCATGATACTATCCTTGAACAGAGATAAAATATATATTAGTACCAGAGCTTGTTGTATAAGCATACTACTAGGCTGCGGCATAACCGCGGTTAGCCGCGGTTAACCATCACCATAACCGCGCGGTGAGGTGATGGTCAGGAGTGGCAGAATCAAGGCTTATTCCAGGCACCATGCCCAGGATGAGGCTCGGGCTGGCCCCTTGATCCAGCTTATCCTAGGCACAGTGCTTTGAATAACCGGGTCAGGCACCATGACAACAATTCTGTGAGGTCCCACTGCGGCTTTGATGCGACTATGGCAAGGTTAACACTGTTTTAATCCAGATGCTGACATAGCCTCCAAGCAAATATTACCTGCAACCCAGCCTACAGTACATGTTAAGCAGGTACGGGGCCCAGAATAAGCGAGCTCGCAGTCAAATCGAAACTCTAAATGGTAGGCTTAGTCAATTGCGTCATGGATCGTTAGGCAAGGAAGGCGACCAGAAAGGCATTAGAAAGCAGTCGAAACTACAAGCAGGGTTTGAGGTTGATAGAATATAATATTAATAGCCAATATAATCAGAACTAAGACCAAGAATATGATTAATTTAGCATGATACAGTATATACCGAAGCATCACAAAGAATTGCTTTACTAAAGTCCTAAATCGCCAATCTGCGGCACAGTACATACATCCTCGTACACGAATAATTACAAGAAAAACAGCATAATCTATGCATTCTCATAATCTTGGCAAGTTTATGTTGTTTAAACTAGTAAGGTTAACCGCGGTGACCGCGGTTATAACCTAGCTATAACCATAACCTCACCGCAGAGCGAGGTTATCAAAATCTCATAACCATCACCTCACCGCGCGGTTATGGTGATAGTTAACCGCGGCTAACCGCGGTCATGCCGCAGCCTATATATAAGCATCGGCGAGCGGGAGCTTGCAGTTCCGATATCCCAAATAGGAAAGTTCCATATATAACTAGCTGTCACATACGGTCGACATAATCTAAATACACTAACTCACCTATTTAGACCTCTTGGCAACCCAGCGGGTTGCCCCGCCGGACTTCGGGTCGGCCGAAAATATCCAAAACCCAATGGATATTTTAAAGGTCCAACCCAACCCAATTCTTGGCGGGTTGGGGCGGGTTTCGCGGGGTGGGTTTAACAAGTCTAGCAGGCAGTCACCATGCTACAAAATGATGTCTTACCCTGTCTCCGTAGAATGGGAGATACTTGTAGTGGACCTAAGACGCATAACAGTTGCCAGAGGAGTGGATGGTATCATGCATTTATATATTCGGGAAGCAGGCCGGATTTATGGTTCCTGAAAGGCGGCAAGCTTCGTCTGATTCTAACGTACAACCATACGCATCTGTTGCATTGAGATCGCAGATCACTGACAATTTAACCTGGTCCTAACCCTACCCTGCCCGATCATCCAGAATCACCGCACAACAGCCTCCCCCACGTCCTCCCTATCCTCATCTTCAACCAAATCCCTATAACCCCCATCAACTCTCCGCTGATTATCCGCCAGAACCCCTTTCCTCTTCCTCTCCAAGACCAGCACAAGCCACCCCCTAACACTCACATACGCGATAAGTCCAACCCCAGCAACAACCAAGTACCAAACCATCGCCGTATGCCACCACCCAGCTCCCTTATCCACAGCACCAACCCACGCAAATCCCAGAATCCCATTTACAACACCAAGTAAGATTCCCACTCGGCCAAGCCACCGATGCACGTAAGCAAAATAACTCCTCCCACCAACTCGAAGGAAATGCTCATGTTGGAAGTATCCCAGCATCGGCTGGATGAGCAGTATGGTTGATATAAGCGTAAGCCCGAGAATCGGATGCGGGTGCGTATTCCGCCCGCCTGAGTTCCAGATTTTGAAACCCAGAACTGCCCCGAGAAGTGCAATCCCAAGAGTGACTCCCTGCAGAGCTGCTTGGATTTTCATTAAGGGGTACCCGAGCGGAACAAAGAGGGCAAAACCCGGGAACAAGAAAAGGAAAGCAAGAGACATGAGGAGTCCATGTGCAATTGCCATGTTGTATTTGTTGTCGCTGTCGTCACCGGTTTGGTCGACAGGATGTACAGCGCTGAAATCAGGGTCCGAGAAGAGATCCCTCGAGGAAGAAGAATCTGTACGCGCACGGAATAAATCAACAATAACCCTCCCAAACTCATCATGGAACGTAATTCGCGCCGTGACATCATCTGATCTCAGCCTAGTCTCCTCATCTTGTTCATTAATTTCCTTGAAAGCCCATACCCAGCGCGTCTCTGTACCGTCGGGATCCATGAATCCCCCATAACCCTCAAGACAGGTGAAACATTCAATCTCCGCCGTGATATCGCCAGTGGCAATATCAATACCTGAGTGAGAAAGAAGCGCTACCCGCGCGTTGTGGTTATACCGCGGTGGAACATGCCCCGGGGCTGTTCGGGGAGAAACAGTGATATTGCTTGGATTGGATTTGGAAGCGTAAACGAGAAACATATTTGCGTTGGCCATGTGGGTTCCTTGCGCGAGGGCGATCCATTCTATCGACTTCTGGGCTTGGATTCGAAAGAGGAGGGATGACGGATTTGATGACGATGGGACACTGATGCTGAATGTGATGTCTGTTCGATGTGGGGGGGTGAAAGGATGCAGTGCGGGCAGTCGTAGAGGGGACTGCAGGGTGTATAATGTGTTAGTTGGAATTGGGAATAGGAACAATGAGGAAATACAAGGTTCGTACCTAGCACCGATACCCAGGGCAGGAGTTTCTGGGGCTTCATGATGTTGAAGGAAAATGGTCTGACGAGATAGGCTAGCATAGATTAAGGACGGGTTAATGAAGAAGAGTAGTGGGCGATGTGCTGATTTAATATGCAATGGTTGATGATAATAAAGGGAAGCACATGAACCGGTGATTAACTCTATTGGACTAGTGCTAAATCCCCGCAAAAGCTTACCACCTCCTAGTGGTGCTACATGACATCATGATGCACAATTTTGTCACAATCCCCCGTTATCACAGCCCTGTAGATACATCCTGTACTGTGCTCTACTAAACACTATCAAAGAAGCGCAGATACTCCTCCCTCCCCACGACCCAACAAAAGACCGAATCATCCCTAAGGAGCTCCATCCTCTTTCTTCAAGGTCACACCGACTTCCCAAGTCTCATCACCCACCCGACGAGGGTTAAGGGTACAAACCCGGTCTGGGTTCATATACGGAATCAGCTGAAAGTGCAATACGTTGCCCAGAACAGGACCAAAGTCCTGCTCATAGATCGGCAGTCAGCGGAGACTAGTCACAGAGATGTCCGGTTCCTTGGAGATCGACATTGCAGCGGTATAGATTGAGTGCCGCGCCATGTCATCCCGCACGAATCGATCGTCGACCTTGTTTAGGTTGGAGCATAATGCACAGGCAATTTCGCCGATCAGGTAGGTGAAGCTCTCAGGGGTCTCGCTTGCCTCTGGGATAGATAGTTCCAGTATCTGGTCGAGCATGACGAAGCAGTTCCCGATGTACCTGTTAGGGATCGGCGGTTGGAGTCGATGCCAAACATCGACCATTCGCTGCACAGTAAATGGGATAACATTTCCTGTAGAGGCTGATCGGCTGTGGAACCGGGCGAAGCACAGCGATAGAATAGCCGTGACGATATCGTCGGCGGAGACTGGCGGGGAGACCAAGTGGTACCTTTCCTGCCATTACTGCAAGGCTGCCTGGCGTAGGTGATTTACCTTGGCTGTTGACAAAGAGAACACGCAGTCGTAGAGGGTTGCATCATGCAGTAGCTTGACATCCATCTCCTCAACATCAACTCCACTGGCCCGGGCTGCGGCTGCAGGTCCTGCGGGACTGATAGTAGCAAGGAATGCGCGGGTGATGATTTCACGGTCCATGGCAGCTGGAAGATCAGGAGGGGGCTGGGAGGCTGGACCCGCTCGACAGCACACAGCTATCGCTTCGACAAGAGGCTGGCCTACACCGGTCTGCCTTCCCCTCTCAGATTCACAGCCATTTGGACATACCTGAGGTGGATGATCCTGACATTTTGATCATATTGTCCGTGGTGAGTACATTGCTGGTAGGCTGAGGGCCTTTCTCCTCTGACATATCCAACCTTCTAGACCCAGAAAAAGAGCTTAGCAGATGCCCTGCCGACAGGCGGCCGAAAGTTTGCGAGCTGGGGATGGCACACCGAGTAAGACATAACCAAGCCCTGGGACCCTCGACAAGTCTGACGTCTAGCTAATAATTGCACGCAAATGGCTTCAGCGAGTCTTACGAGAAATACCCCCCTGCGTATACAGGGTTCAAGATAGCCAAAAGTCCTTCTACCGGCGGCGACACTATCTTTGTCTCCTCTCACGGTCTCTACGAACATCTTTCGGAGCCGTGGCAGAAGTTCGCAGACGGGCTTACCGCGACCCATTTAGCAAAAGAGTATCTCCGCTTCGCGGAGAAGGGCACGCCCCTTAATGGAGAGCTAGAGAGGTTACCCGGAAAATATTGGCCTTGAGTTCCAGACCTCGCAGTATGCCTCCCCGCTCGCTCGTATGCTAGCCTCAAATATGCTAATATACCACTTATTAGTCCTGTCGTCCGCACAAACCCCGTTACAGGCTGGAAGGGTCTCTTCGGAGTGGGCTTTGGCCTCCTGGATGATCACTTTGACAATATGGCCGAGCATGAAAGCAACCTGTTGAAAGAGTATTGTATATTTTATTAGTTTATACCAACTATTCATTCAGCCCAGCTGATATGAGAACAATTCTCCGCATGATCACCGATAGCTCTGACCTCCAAACTCGTAAGCGTTGGAACGACAACGGTGTCGCAATCTGGGATAAGTATGTGTTTTGAATCCCTTCTTCTCTGCTGCTACAGTATGATCTGACACAAGTCTAGCCGCGCTGTGCATCACAATCCAACATAGTAAGTCTGCCGCAATCCTATTCCGAGGTTGAGGTCTCTCCTATGGGAACGGTTCCCTTAATACAAGCGTTAGCGACGTTGTTGAGGGAGAACGTTTGACTTTCAGTATTGCAGGTATTGGAGAAAAGCCCTACTACGACCCGAGCTCTACCTCCAGGGCCGAGTTTCTTCGCAATAATTCCTAATCTATGTCGCTGGATTTGCAGTATCCATGTTAACGAACCATGTATCAGTTTCGTTACCAGGTACTACATTGAAATACGCATCTTGTTTCCCAATCGTAATAATATTTTCTTATCCCCACTGATGTTCGCAAAGCCGATGTGGGCGGGTTTACTGCATTTTGCATGCATTGTCTCGCCATCATGCCTTATCCAGCTGGACCATACAAAATAGTATTGTATCCTAGTCCACTGCTACACCTCCAATCGTAGTTCACTGACTGCTGCTGAGAAGGAGAAAGAAAAGAATTTGGGGAAGTAATATCAGCCATTGCAATCACTAACCCACGGTTATTGTCAAATCTTGAATATTCTTAACCTGTTATTTCCTATCTCCGCGTATATTTAACACCCCTCTAAATTTCGTGCTCAAGTCGACTACATAACGAATTTGGTTTTACACCCTCTTCCTTCCTCATCGCCTGACGGAACCACTAATTCAACCTGACCCTTCCTTTCTCTAAACTTAACAAAAATTGGTTTCTTTGGGTGCGCAACAAAATGATCCTTCCACTCGTGCCTCGCCGGAACGGGATCACACAGCTCCAACTCATACTGGGCAAAAAGATGGCTTAGGGTCAGACGAAGCTGCATTTGCGCAAGACTATCACATACATAAGTATGCTTGAAGCTCGCCCCGAGGGAATAAACTAAGAGAACACTTACTTAATCCCAATACATGCCCGAGTTCCCCGGCTGTACGGATTCAGATACCGCCCACCCTCCCATTTCTCCTCTTTAAGCCATCGCTCGGGGTTGAATTTATGCGGTTCGGGAAATATAGTTTCATTGTAGTGTAGAGAATGATGTGTTGCTGATACAATGGTCTAAAAATTATTAGATGATCAGGCCTTGGGTGTTGAATCATTGTCGAGTAGGAGACATACACCACCAGGAATAAAGTAAGAGCCAATGTTAATGCCCCCAGGAGGAACAACACGCGGTAAAGGACCTGGAATGGCAGGCCATATTCGGTGGCTTTCCTTTATTATCGCATTCTAGGTCACCGAGCACTGTTAGTGACATATATTCAGTGGGGTGCATGACTATCGCAGGTGGAGAAAACGTACCAGATACGGAAGCTCACCCAGTTTCCTCGGATTGATATCCGTATCTTTTGCCTGTCTTCTCAGTGCTTCATCAAGCTCCTTTCTCAATTTCTGCAGAATCTCAGGACTCTTGAGAACATGATATACAGCCGCAACTAGCGTCCCACCCGTGGTGTCCACCCCGGCATCGATAAACGTGAAAGCCTCTTCGGCTAGATAGTCTAATGTAGGTGGTTTCCCGGTGGTTTCACGCTGACGAAAAATCAGGAACTCAGAGACGGACGCTTCCGTTCTACGGGCCATTTCTTTCGTGGGAGTCTTGAGGAGAGGCCGTGTGTGATCTTTGCATATCTATACTGTTGTTCAGTGTCTACCCGCGAATGTAGATTGATCAGGATTACCTTCTTGAAGCCTGCTACTGCTGAAGGAGTGAGGTAGTTAGCAACAGACGATGGTAGAAGCGAGTTTAATGTAGCGAGGTATGGGAAAAATTGAACTAATGAGAAATGTTTAGCGATGTATGCAACAACAGGGAAATTACTGCCTGGAAGTGGATAACACACGAGTAGGTATTAACGCAGAAAGCCCATCAATACCCTCAAGCATATCCGGCTTTCTAGCCTCGTAATTAACCCAGTCGCCGCAATCTCCAAGAAACGTGTCCGCAACCCAGTTTATCTATTCACGATAATCCTCCATTTTAGCCAGTACTTCGATATAAGCTCAATCAGAACTGAGATTGATGGCAACGAACCGCAACAGCCCGAAACAAATCTGTAATGTTGCACCCCTCTCCATTTCTCGACTGTTTCACCATAAACTCCACCAAATCCTGCAATCTAGCTCGAATTCTTGGCGCCGTAAGTTCGGCCGCTTGTTTCGAGAACCTCGGAGCGAGCACCTTCCGTCGCTGGCGGTGTTCGTCGCGGTCTGATAGTGAGAAGATAGATCCGTGGTTATCAGCGCAGGTGTAGAAGGATTCATCTTTGTAGAAGTCGGTGCCCAGGCGGAAGATACTGGTTAATCGTTCTGTTGATCCTTCTTTATGCTTCTCAGGGAGAAGTGAACTTACTGCTCATAAGCGTCAATATTGTTGATATGGACGTGGTTTGGTCCGATGCGGACAACGGGTGAGCCTGGAAAATTTTAGCTTACTGTATAAGACAGCTATTGAACCAGAGAAGTAGAAACCGTACTGTATCTCTTATGTAGCTCGGGAAAAGTCTTGCACCACTCTCCGTCTCGCCAGATGTTGTGGTAGAACTCGTAGAAGCCGAAGATGCGGGCTGTCCATGGGCCAGGGATACCCAGAAGAGGGTTGAAGAAAAGTCGGCGAATTATCACCCACGCAAAAAGGGCAATGGCCAGCAAGGGTATGTGCGCAATGTAATTCATCATTCCTAGTTGCTACTGAGAGGTGGTCTTGTCCGAGAGACGCTATTTCCTGAGCAATTCGTATGGGAGTTTGAAACAAGCCGGGAAATGACTTAGGGTGTGAACGTCAACTAACCACACACATGACCATATCGCCATGTAGGTCATATATACCGATGAGAGGTGCGATAAATGATAACGCCTTTCAGCTGCAGTAACCTTTCGCGTTGAGCCCGTGGCCGTGTATGCATGAGGGACCGTCGGCTCGGGCAAAACTGGGGCACCTGCGTAGACCTTACGTGGTTCTACCTCATTGCAGTAACAAAACGCAGACAGACTGATTGAATTCTGGTAATTCATAATATCTATTGCACAATACATCGGTGAGCATGTGAAATCACATTCAATATTGTACCGAATCTGGTGCAAAACAAACTGCTGATCACATCCACCATCTGCATCCATCAACCCTACCACTCTACGACCCATACTTATAGCAAAGATGATAATCTTACGTACTCGTCACCTTTCTCAATGTGCGACTCTGATCCAGCCATCTAAATGGCAACTCCGTATCCAAGGTAACCTCAGGAGTTGCCGGCGCATAATGGATTGAGCTTGTGCCATTCATCCCACCTCCTCCTTCTAGGATCTTTACTCTGCCAAAGCATCCAGACCCGATCCACCTGCGCATGGTGCAGGAAGAAACTAGGATCCTGCGGCGCTGTCCAAAAATCATCTATTGTTCGACCAAGCTGCATGTGCGCCACCGCATGCGGACCCATGGTCCCAGCCTTTCGGAGTTCCGGTTAATCGCTGAAGTCGATATTAATTTGTAATACTGTAATTGAGTGCGAGTTAAGAAGACGATCAACGTCGCGCTGGCTGGTGAACAGCTGGGCCATATGCAACTTGAGGTTTCGGGTGAAGCAGTGTGGGGAGTAGTTGAATGCGTTAGCAGGGAATTCGGCGTAGACTTCACCAAAACCTGCAGTATCCATTTACCGGACCCGACCGACCCGCAACTGGGAAGGGTTTTGGGTCCAATTGTCTAACCCGCGCGGGGGTTATGGGTTCTGACAATGTACCCGCAGACCCAATGGGTACCTGCGGGTTACAAACAATGCAAACACTGGGGTATGATGTACTAGCATAATTTATGTAGATTCTCTCTGTATTTTTCTGTATTCCCTTGTCACAGGCTTAAAACCTTATTAGTATGTCATCCAGCTGTCAATATATTGAAATCACTATTAAATCATGAGTGTATGCTGCACAACTATACATCCATGTATGTACTTGTAAAGTGTGACGCTTCCACGCACCCAACATAGCATCCTCCCTGTCTCTTATTCATTTACTACTAGCAATTAGAATACAATTGAGGTATCATGAGAACAGCTGGAGGCCGTCCATGCCTCAGCCTCGTGGAAGATACTGATCTCTAGCCGCGGTCATTAACACGAGCAGCGGTGATCTCTTTGTCTCAAGCTAATGCGTATCAGTGTTGACCATACCATCAATCCTCGCGCGAGCAACCTTGAACCGCTCAGCCATCTGTTCAGGCGTCGTATGGGTCTTTGGTATAACAGTGCCCCTCTTTACCGCCTCACGTCCCTTAATCTCCTCCACCCACTTCTCCAACGCCGGCCACTCCGACAGTTCGATCTCTAGGGCTGCCGGGCCGACTTGAACCCACGGATAGTTCGCAATATCGGCAATGGTATACTTGGGCCCGGCCAGGTACGGGCTTTCCTTGAGCCGGGAGTCGAGCACCGAGTAAAGGCGCTTTGTCTCGTCAATATACCGCTTGATGCCGTAGTCAGAGCGCGAGCTGGCAAAGATCCTAAAGTGCTCGGTCTGGCCTTTATCGAGATACTGTTAGCGAGGAAGCAAGGCCAAATGGGCCGGCTTAATAAGAGGACTAGATGTTGGGCATACCCATCATCGGCCCGACACCTCCCACCTGGAACATCAGCCAGGCTAGCTGCTCCACATATTCTCGGCAGCCTGGTGCATAGCTAATCTTTCTTCCCTGGTCATAGTTGTCGGTTAGGTACAGCATGATGGCTCCGCTCTCAAAGACGCGTTGGTCTCCTTCGAGGATGGCGGGAATACGGCCATTAGGGTTGATCTTCAAGAACCAGCTGTTCAACGAGTTAATGATGTTCTCAGGCTATGTGCCGTGCATACTCTTCTTTCTGGATGTTGGTGGAAATGTCAACAGCTTTGATTCTGTACTGGAGGCCCAGTTCTTCGAGGGTAATAGATGCCTTGATGCCATTCGGCGTTGGCCAGCTGTACAGGGTGAGCGGGGCCATGGTTGAGTAGCGAAGAGTGGAGGAGAGTGCGGCTAGCCCAGAAGCTGCCCGTGAATTGTACATGCGAAAAAGCATTAAAGACACAAGGGAAAAAAAAAAAAAAAAAAAAAAAAAAAAAAAAGGAAAAATATTTATAGTCGTTGCACTTGGTGTTTTGTCAGTGGGAGGTCAAAGTAATTTAAAAACTTGTTAAACAACGGGTTGGGGCGGATTTTAAGGGCT
>JAAXYA010000211.1:0-10081 GCA_013305525.1 Aspergillus quadrilineatus
TAACCCACCCCAAAACCCGCGTGGGCGGATCAGCTAGCCCTGAAAACCCGCCCCAACCCGTGGTTTAACAAGTCTACACCGCACCGCTGCGGTGCGGTGCGGGTTGCAAAATCTTCAGTCCGCGCGGGTTGCGGGTTGCGGGTTCTAATAGGAGAACCCGCGCGGATTTGCGGGTCACCGCGCGGGTTCTGATGTCCGTAATACAAACCTATAACATCCATGTAATATATAAAATATGGATTAACCCTGCTTGGTTTCGATCTATACACCTGGAAGTAAAAAAAAAAGGGAGATATAACTATTAGGCTACTGAGCATTATTGCTTATTTATTTTTTAATAATTAATTTATAAAAAACATCTAATAATATATTGTCTTGGCATCTGCCAGATAGCTGCTGCTGGCATGGCAGTATTATAGTATTATAACATTGCAGCATTATAGGATTATAGTAATATAGAGTAAACCTTAGGTTTAGAGACTACTCCTTAAACCTATAAGGTTTGTTTTCTAAGTTGACTAGAATAGTTTAGTAATGTTGGAGCAACGTAGACTAAACTTGAGATATGTATATATATATTTCAGCTGTAAGAAGCGTGTATTTATTTTTTTATAGTAAAATTATATAACACATATTATTTTACCATATAATTTATATCAGGCCATGATGTTTTAGATACAGAGATTTAATAAAACTAAGTTTATTAAAAAAATATTTTAAATTGATGGAGTTAGATGTAATTTCTTTTAAAAGAAAAATTTCAACAGGTGCGGATTGCCCGTGGTGCGGATAACCCACATAACCTGCAGAAAAAATCTAACCATAGTTAGTTTAGTGGCTTACATAATATAGCCAAACTAGGTATAGTGTTAAAAAATGCGGATTTTGTGGTGCGGACTATTCAAAATCTTGCGGGTTGTGGTGCGGTGCGGGTTAGTTATCTAGAACCCGCAAACCCGCGCGGGTTGGTTTCTAGCCCTGCGGGTTGTACCCAACCCGCACCGAGTGCACCCCTAGAGAGTAGTTTATTGGTGTCAGAATGACCGAACGACGTCAGCCAATCGACCTGCTGTGCCGCAGTTAGCGTGTGACAAAGCACGGAAGAAAGATAAGCCGAGCCGGTCATAGCCCTGACTCTGATGCCAAGAGATATGGACATAGCCATCCGAGCCTCCGACTATGACAGCCCTGAGCAATAGTAGAGCCAACATAGCCAGAGACTATGATGGGCAGGACAGATACGGAGTATTTAAGGACGCACATTTACCATGTAGTTAGTTTTGTACTTCGTGTCTTATTTTCGGAACAACCAAGATAGCCAACATTGTCAATGTTATCAAGTTATCGCATTTCAACCAACCTTCCTTGTCTGATCTCAGAATATCCTTAGGACCTGTTGAGCCCGACTCCTAAGAAGGACTCTTTTGGCCTTATCTGACAATTGGCTATCTAACTATAGGTTATCAGAATATATAAAGTCAGGTTCATAAAAAGAGTCTAAGAATTAAGATTACTGGCTCTGTGACATCTTAAAGGTAAGGACACTGCTAGAAGTTAAGATCAAGGGTGAGATAAAAAGACTTACAAAGTATTTGGAGTGGGAAAGCTTAAAGGATAGATACTAAAACCTGGCACTGCAGGGTTACAAGTATATATTTAATAGATCAGATTTCCTAGATAATCTTCTATCATGATTGGTATAATTAATGTGGAGACCTATATAATAATTATTAGATATCTGTCAGATATCTATCAGATACTATATAATAACCTGCAGATATCTGTTAGATATCTGTTAGATATCTATAGATATTGTCTAGTTATCTATTATTGTCCACAATATTTAGAATAAAAGTAAGAGTTCTACATGTTTATATTATATTATCAGCTCCAGGCCAGATCAACAACTGGCCCACCAGGTATCAACAATCAGATAAGGGGAACTACATAGCCTATTCCTGACCGGCCGAGGTCCGACAGCAGGGTACCATGTATAGTGTCACCTAGATTGTTGGTGACTTAGCTCCCCAAGCAATTTATTCTGTTCTGTCCTGACCTACCTTCCTCTCTATATTCCTACTGTAGATTACCTGCCCTATCAAACTAACTAGGTATCTCGCCAGTTGCTGTCTCTGGCGCTCCGACAGCTGGCTGCAATCTGTTGTCCTGAGGGCCTTATAATCAGGCTATTTAAGTCTAGATATACAAGCAGGATTTAGAGTATAGATAAGGCAATATAGATTAAGAAGGCTGAACTAATTAATCTACAGAGGGTTCCAAGTTCAGTACTGATAAAGCCAGTATAACTGGTAAGATATAGTAACAGTAATATGCTTATATAACAAGGTCTGGTACTGATATATATTTTATCTCTATTTAAGGATAGTATCATGCAGAAACACTGTATAGTACTGACAAGCTTGTCATGGCCAGAACAGGTATATATTACTAATCTTAATCAGCAAATTATGCATCATGTGTCAGGCTAGATTGGGTTAATCTAGCGAGAATTATGCTAGTGCGGATAGTAATAAGATATCCATATTGTATCTGCATGGATTTGGATGTGGATAAAGATAGCAACTCAGGTATCTGGTATCCGCATGGATACGATATGGATAGAATTTGCTATCTGATATCCGCGGATATGCCGCAGTCTAGTCTGATCCCGCCCGTCTGCGACCAGCCGCAGTACAACATGTTTTGGAGGGAGCGCGTAGAGGGCGAGCTGGCCCCTGTGCTGGCCAACTATCGCTATGGGCTGACCATCTGGTCGCCGCTGGACAATGGAGTGCTTACGGGCAAGTACAACGAGGGGATCCCCGCGGACTCGCGCTTCGCGGCTACGAATGCGGCCGCGTCGGATAAGGACAATATGGTCAATTTCGGAAAAGCGCTGTCCTCGGCAGAGGGGAAAGCCAAGATTGAAAAGGTGCGTCGGCTGACTCAGATTTCGACGGAGCTCGGGTGCACGACTGCGCAGATGGCACTCGCGTGGTATCTGTTGAACGAGACCGTGTCGACGGTTATTACAGGTGCCAGCCGGCCGGCGCAGGTGATGGAGAACATGAAAGCGCTGGATGTGTATCAGAAGATCAAGGGCATGCCCGATGTAATCGGCAGGATTGAGGAGATCCTGGGCAACCGGCCGGCAGAGCCAGAGCTATGGGGAAGGTGGAACTAGGGCTCTGTTTATACAACCTTGTAATTGTTCAATAGACCTTTCAAGCAACATGCAAACACGGTGCATACGGATATAGATGACAAAAAGCCAGAAGTGGTACAGCTAGACTGACAGCACCGGACTCGAAGTAAAGCTGCCCAGTAATTGCAACGACCCCTTTTACCTACGTCCTTTTACAGTCACTAATCCCACGACCAGACTTACTCTACACTCGAGGATTCTCCGACTTCGGCGTGTGCATAGCACGAAATGCGGGACCATTCTTCTGCTGTCGAGGTCCCGCCCCCGCTCCCCACCGCTGGCCCCTGCTTATGAAGCGATGCGGGGCACTGCCTGCAGCATATCTGACAGCCTTTCTAAACATTCACAACTGACCGTGCTCAACGCCAGCAATCCCTGCCAAAAGTCCCCCTCTTTACAGCCCACAATGCCTACCTGGACACATCTCGTGCGATTCGTCGCTGTCGAGGACAACCAAGTCCACCTCGGGCAGCTCGTCGATACAACTCGTGACGTTGGCCGCGACAGCGCCGAGGGGCTCGAAATCGCCGTCTACGCGATTGACGGAACAATCTTCGACGGCCGTGTGACCGACCAGGTGCTCCATGTCAAATCTGTAAGTCAACCCTGCCCATTATTCGTTCAATCTTGAGTGATAGAGGCGGGGTGGCTAATTGATCCCCTGCGTGTGTGCTAGTTGCTTTCGCCAGTCTCGAGAGAGGAATGTAGCTATATTCGCTGTCTAGGGTTGAACTATACCGATCATGCAAAGGTATGTTTATGTTTATAGTTACAGAACCCGCGTGCGAAGCGCGGATACTCCGTGCCTTGATTCTCTAACGCCACCAAACAAAGCTGACAGCCATCGCATGCTAGGAAGCGAATCTGCCCCTCCCCAAAGTCCCCATCCTCTTCACGAAGCCCCGAACCGCTTTATCCGGACCCTACCCGGCTGCAATCAATGTTCCCAAATGCGCGCAGGACGGTACGAGCGACTACGAGGCCGAGCTGTGCGTCGTTATAGGAAAAGCAGGAAGGGACATCCCCGAGGAGCGAGCCCTGGAACACGTCCTCGGATATACCGCGTCAAACGACGTTTCTGCGCGGACTTTGCAGCTGCTGACTGCGCAGTGGTCGTTTTCAAAGGGTCTTGATGGAAGCTGCCCGATTGGTGAGTTGATACAGATATAAATATAAATATTTCGTGCTGAGCGCTAACCTCGACAACAGGCCCAGTCCTTGTGAGCTCTTCGGTCATTGAGGACCCGCAAACTCTATCGGTCAAGGCCATCTACAACAACCAGACGGTCCAGAATGGGCACGCGGGGGATATGATCTTCTCGATCAGGAAGCAGATCTCCTACCTCTCCCAGGGGACAACTCTGGAAGCGGGGACAATTATCCTCACGGGGACTCCTGCGGGTATTGGCTACTTTAGACAACCAAGGGTGGTCCTGCAAGATGGCGATGAGATTTGCGTCGAGATTGACAAGATTGGCACCTTGGTCAACAAAGTGAGGTATGACTCGCGTTAGGAGTGGATTTGCGATGGATGTGCGACGTAGAATAGAGTATCGCAATCAAAATGGTATATGTGTTTTTACCAAGTTCGATACATAGTATTGAGAGGCCAAGTTGCGTGCAGACTTCCGAGGGAGCTAAGGCTCCCCTTTGAACGTGGAACCTCCCGCTGGTTAAGGCTTGTGACCCGAAGGTTCTATGAATGCTTGGATTTACCAAATGGCGACAGAATAATAGGGATAAATATCCTAGATCCAGCAGAGGTCCTCTGCTTCGGCAATGACAAGTGGGTTCAATATTCCATTAGGTTACGACGTAGCCAATAGCCAGAGGCAAAAAGACATTGAACAAACGTATTCAGCTCTGCCTATGGCATGGTAGGGAGATCACATCCATAAGATGCAAGGCAACAAAATTGCTCACGAAACATTGAATGCACGACAATCCATTTCTTTCGCACCAGCTACAAGCTACCCTACCCTACCCCTACCTTTACTGCAAGAACCAAGACGGAACCTCGGGCCCCCAGACAGCCAGCGACTCGTCGCCCGCCGGCCCATACCCGACCGGAGTCTGGTCATTAACCAAGTCCCCGTCCGCATAGTGTTCAATCATATTCCCCGTCGTGTCCCACCAGTAGTCGAAGATCTGCGAGCCAAGGATATGGCGTCCCACGCCCCAGACGGACTTGTAGCCCTTGCTTGCAAGCCACTGGTGGCCGAGCTTCTGGGTGTCAAAGTCGTGGACTTCAAAGGAGCAGTGGTGCACGTGCGAGGTGGCATTGCTGCTGATGAAGAAGCAGTGGTGGTCGACGTATTCGGGGCCGAGGTCGATGTGCGCGAAGAGGGCGACGTTCGTGCGTTGGCCGTCTCCGTCTTTTTCGACGTAGAGAAAGTCGCTGGGGACGATGTTGAAGTTGGTTGTGTAGAATGTGATTAGGGAGTTGAGGTTTGTGGTGCAGAGGCCAAAGTGTCCCAACTATAATGCACGATACAAAGTGTTAACTGCGTTTTCTTTTTTCTTGTTTCGCTCAAGCGGCATCTAAGGAAACTTCACCTTGTGAACACCCGCTGGACCGGGCTCGAACCGCTGAAACCTGCGAATTCGAGGCTTCTCCGTTTCATAGTTATAGGTGAGCTTTACCGGACTCGTATCAGCCACTGCCGGGGTCTGGCCAAAGATGAGATTCACCGGGAAGCCCTCTGGATCGGAAAAGGTGACAAGGTAGCCTCCCCCCGGAGCGTCACTAAGCTCCTGGATCTCACTGGCCACTGGTAATCTTCGGGCTCTATTTGCAGTCAGCTGGGCAGTCAAATATCATCCTTGTTGCACTCAAACTAGCCTTTCGAGATCTTCATATGACCGCACCTGGAACGTGCCTCCCAGGTACTCCTTCGGTCCCTTGCGAGCGTAATAAACGTACTGGTCCTCCCCATAGCCTCGATACCAGACCTCGGAATCCGTCCTCTTCGCTACTGACATGCCAAAGTCTAGTACAGTGGTTAGCCTGGCGTCTGGTTTTTCTCGCCCAGCAACAAAAGACAGACCTTGAAGGAAAGTAGTGATATCATCGAGGTCAGGGTGCTGGTACCGCATATGCGATAGCTTGACAAGGTGGATAGCGGGCTCTGATCTACTCAGGCAGCGCTCCTTCCAAGCCGCAAGGGGCTCCTGATCCGGTCCAATCGCAACAACATCATCGACTGATGCTCCGTAGTTAAAGTGTACTTCTTTGGCCTGGGGACAGGATGAGTACTCTTCTTCTCTCCATGAAATGGGAGGATCGATATTCCACGTACCATTTTGCAGATTTAGTGTGAAAGGTCGTGGAACTGTCAATATTGGCCTTGCAGGCGCCTGGGACTAATCAATTGACTTGGGGTCAAGTACCTCCAATCTACATCCGGTCCCGCAGCCGAGGCCGATCATCGCCAGGTGGTCCCACAGCCGGATTCCCCGCATGTGGGACAGCCAAGATCGGGGCTCCGGATATATCCTGAAACAGATGAGCGGAGAAAATAATACCGTCGGGCCATGTGATGGCTCGAAAGATCCCTTTCTAGATACAAACTAGACAGGCCGCGACATATCTCAGAGTTGACCTCCGCTCCCGAGCCTCGTGTTGGGCTTTCTCTATTCAAGCGTCTCCTCGGCCACGGACCACCACCATGGACGCGCCCCACGAATACGAAACCACCGACGTGGTCATCTGCGGATGCGGGCCGACCGGAGCCCTGCTCTCAGCGTACCTAGGCCGCATGGGCGTCAGGAACATTGTGCTGGAGAAAGAGAGCGGGATAACCACTGACCCTCGGGGGATTGCCCTTGATGAAGATGGGATTCGCCTGATCCAGGGGATTGGGATCTACGAGCATATCTACCGCGAGATTGGGACGTGTATGTCATACACGTGGATTGATGAGTTGAAGGAAGAGACAGCGCCCGCTGACTCGTGGTTTAGGTATGCAAATGTTCAAGTTTATTGGCGGCACGGGAAAGGACCTCCACCACAAGGGGTTTGTTGAGATGGATTATGCTACGGTTCGCCCCTCTACATCCTCTACTTCTGTTTCTTAATATGTTGATCGTTAAAACACTGATATGTTCCAGACCGAAGGAGGCACAGGACATGTAGGCTTCATCTGCCACCAACAGCCCCTCCTGGAGAAGCATCTGCGCCTCAAAATGGAGGCGTCCGAACACTGCCAACTCCGGTCGAGCTCCACAGTCATGGATATCAAGCAGGATGACGAGTGGACATACTGTCAATACCGCGATGCAGACGGCGAGGACCACAACCTCCGGTCTCGATTCCTCGTTGGAGCTGATGGCAAGACCGGATTCACACGGAAGAACTACCTCGAACCCCTGGGGATCCGAATGGAGCAAGCTCATCAGTGCGGGCCCCCTCTCCCAACGACAATATGCAATACATCTCTACTGACCACTGGATGCATTGCGCATATAGAGCATTCTACGACGAAACATGGGTAGCCCTCAACTGGCACATTGAACTCCCAACCGAAAAGACGCATCCCGAATTCCCCTTGTGGGCATTGGGGTACACCCCGCAAGATGTCTACGACCTCTTCTTCCCGGTCAATTTCCGCTTTCTGTGCAATCCCAGACGCCCCTCTGTATGCGGCCGGTTCGGCCTCCCATCTGACCGCCTCTGGCGGTTTGAATTCGTCGTGCAACCCGGCGAGGACGGCGACGAGATGGCGACATATACCAAGACGCGAGACGTCATCCTTCCATACCTCACGCATCCGGGCAAGCGCTATGGGTAAGGAGCTCGCATCTAGTTCTGTCACCAGGGTCGCTAACACGTCACTTGCAGGGTTGCGTCTGACGTCCAGTATCCCGAGGACTGCATCCGCGTCCTCCGCTCCCGCCCCTTTCGCTTTGCGGCGCGCTCATGCAACAGATGGTCGTATGGCCGCGTGATACTCTGCGGTGACTCTGCGCACGTTTTCCCTCCCTGTATGGCCTTCCTGCTCTCACCTTGACCTTGCAATACAAGCTCCTCAAACTAACTGCCCCACACACAGTCGGCGGCCAGGGAATCGCCTCGGGCTTCCGCGACGCCGCGGCGCTGGCCTGGCGGCTTGCATTCCTCTCCAACCCCACGACCCCCTCGACCACAAACGCGCTCACGGGGACAAACAGGGTCCACGAGCGCGTCCTCGAGGCATGGTACATGGAGCGCAAGCAGCAGCTCGAAAAATCACTCGCGTCGACGATCGAGAACGGCAAGTTCGTCACAGAGGCGAATCCGCTCAAGATCTTCTTGCGCACATGCTACCTGTTCATCATGAACCTCGTGCCCAAGTGGAAACACGAGCTGCATCTCGGCCGTCGTAAGGAGGGTCTCGTGCGGTACCAGTACAGCCCGGGGATGCCATTTGTCCCGGAGCTCAATGGCGGGCTGGCGCTGCCGCAGGTGTACTGCAAGTCCACCATAGTCGGCGGAGGCGGCACGGCGGAGGTGTTTTTCACGGATGATGTCTTGTTCGGTAGCAACAAGACGGGCCTGTTCCAGCTGCTGGTGTATCTGGAGCGATGGTCTGAGCTTGCCGCTGCAAGGCGGACGATTGCGAGCGTGCAGACCGTCGCGGGAGGCGAGATTTGTCTCGACGAGGCTACGTATATCGTCGAGGACGTGGAGAACAGCCACAGCCCCTCTGACGAAGACGAACAGGATAATCTGGCGTCAGTATACCAGCTGGCCACCGCGGACGAGTTCGCCGCCTCGCCGCTTTGCGAGGGCCGGCCGGAACCGCGGAATTATGATTCCCACTACCTTAAAAAGGCCCTGCGGGGTGCCAGGTATGTGATCGTCCGTCCGGATCGCTTCATCTTCGCCGCGTGCAAGACTCCCCACGAGCTGGAGCGGGGCCTTGCTGCTGCCGGCGAGTACTTTCGCTCTTAGGTTGTATATATATATAAGTGAGGTCTGTGAGACCTATTTCTCTGTTCATCGTACATTGGAGACGTATTGCCACATAAATATGTGTCGACCGTATGTGACAGCTAGTCATATATCGAACTTTCCTGTTTGGGATATCGGAACTGCAAGTTCCGGCTCGCCGATGCTTATGCAGAGACTTCTGCTATTTCCACGGTTCAAAAGTTATGTCTCTTCCAACTGCCGTATTAGGCTAGGATGCTTATTATTTCTTATGTATTTAAACCGACCTATAGAGCTAGATTGGAAGAATCAGACCTTCATTCATTTATATTATTTGACGGCTATTGCTGGTAATTACGTCTAGCCTGACGCTCCATATATATATATACAGTGGTATGACAAAAAATATTGGCGACTTCAGACGGCCCACAGTAAGCGCTAGCTATGAACCGCTTCCTAATTAGGCCTAGCTGAAGATATTCTGCCGACCAAAACAACGCGTAGATGGCCTGGCCTGGTGTTGAAGCTATAGAGCATCTTTCAATATGGGCCGGCGAGGCAAGGAATTGACGCCAGATATCAGGGCCAGGCTCTGTGAGCTCAAAGCCATTGGTCAGACATTTGCAATGATTTATCAGCGGTATCCTCATATTCCCTATTCAACTATTCGCAACACGATTAAGCGCGAGAATGATCGAAAAAACGAGAAGTCTTCCCCTCAATCTGGACGGCCTAAAAAGATCTCTCTTGAGGAGCAGCGACATCTACTGGCCCTGATTGAGCAAGATCATCATATAAAGATGGCTGAGCTCTCTGAGGCTGTACAAAGCAGCCCTTCTGTACTGTTGTGAATGCTCAAAGGGGAAAGGGCAGAAGGAAACTGTATCAACTAGGCTGCGGCATAACCGCGGTTAGCCGCGGTTAACCATCACCATAACCGCGCGGTGAGGTGATGGTCATGAGAT